>WBMZ01013064.1:170495-184010 GCA_013400975.1 Atrichornis clamosus
GGGTTTTTCGCCGCCAAGGAATTGCCTCTGTCCGGACCTGGTGGGGCAGGGGTGGCTGATAGTCTGCCTTCCCCGGGAGGGCATTTTCCTCCTTATATTGTCTCAAACTGGGACAATGCTAAACTTTGAACAAATTTATTATTTGAAAACTTTTTTCATCCAATTCTACTGTCCACATCTCAGTACAGTCAGGTGCCTGTTTTACAGTATGCTGCTGTTTCACAGTAAGCAAGTATTTTGGTGTAAAAAGAACTCCGTAAAACTCATTCTATTAAATGCACCCCACTGTACATGGTAATCCCTTTTTGGTGCAATCAAGCACAATTTCTAGCTTTCCTAACACCACAGATCACATTCAGAAGCTGTTTGTCCTCACATATGTGACCTAGAATACAACCCCCCCAAACTGTATGGCTTTATGCATATATTCTTTAATTTATGCTGATGATGTAGGAAGTCAGAAGAATCCCCTTCCATGCCTCAAAGTCATGCACCAGGTTTGTTTCTTCCACATCTCTGCCTGCTCCAAATACAAGGAAAGGTATCAGAAATGTTTGTTAATCAGTTTTCCTTGCAGTGCCTTTTCAGAACAAGTGATCCAGGACAGTTTTTGCCCATCTGGCTGTTCATGAAAACGCCCTTCCTGGATGATGGCTAATTAGGCAATATAACAGTTTACCCTTCTAATGAACTGACTTACTTAGCAAAGCAAACAGTATGCTGGTGTATTTATTTGTGGCATTTATGTAACTGTTTGCACATAGGTATCTCAGTGACTGTGAAATAATTATAATGATATTGAATTAGCATAAACGTTGCATTTCTCAGCTCATGAAGCATCCCCTTTTGATTTCAGGGGCAAAAAGAAGTGGGAGGATGCTTCAATATTTGAGAATAAAACACACTCATTAACTGTAGCTCAGCTTATGAACTTCAGAGGTTAAGCATTAGCTACAAAAAAGCTTTTAATCAAGATGGATCAAGCTTCTCCACTTAAATGCATTATCCAAATTTGCAGTCTTCTCTAGTTAATGAGTCAGTCTGAATTAGCCTTTCTAAAGAATTAAGCGCAAAGAATCAACACTTTGATGGTATTTGAAGCACAAGTTGAAGTAATTGAATAAATGTGTTAAATCTTAGATGAGATCTTTTAATCCGTAAAACAGTGATCGAGAGCTATGTGACTGAAACCAGATGCAGTAGCTAATTTGGATGAATTATTCTGTACAGGGAGGTCCTCCTCAATAACACTTGCCTGAAAGCAGAATTTGCTTATATTCACCTCACTTGAAAAAGGAACAATTAAGATTGGAATGTGCCAGTTCCTGCTGTTACATTCCCCTGTGACTTCAAGATAGATTTTTACTTTTTAGGTCAAGGCTCCTACCTCAATGTGTTGTGAAAACAAGACTTTGAGCAAGTCTCTTGGGAGTCCACCAGGGAGGGATAATAAAACTTTTATCTTTCCAGGTCTCTGGAGTGAGGTCTGTTAAGAGATTGACTTTCTGCATTCACACTGCAAACCTACTCTGAAGTTTAACCAGATCATTAAATTGGGAAATTCCTATAGTAGTAGCACATTAGGAGAAATCCTGTCTCCTCAAAGGAGCTATTAACTGGACCTATTTTAATATATAACAAGCCAGATCCCTCAAGATTCTTATAAGATCCTGAATGTGTGGGTATTTAAGGACTGGTACTTAAGCTCTTTGAGCACTTTACCTACCAGAATAACTCGCTAAAAGGAGAAGCCATCAGTCTCACTGGGTACTTGCATTAGTCCTTGTCCCTGGCTGCCCACTCTGTGTGTGAAACTCCCTTTGAAGCAAAGACCACATTACTTTTGTTAGAAATTTCATTAGCAATCAGAGTTAATTTCTGTAATTAAGATGTGATGAAACAACAACCAAACAAGCATTTTTTTTCAGTAAAGTGTTAACTTCAAAGCTATTTATATGCTTAAATGTGACCCGTAAAACCATCCATTCTTTGATGTTCTCCAGCTGCTAGTGGCTCTACTCAGCAACAGAGCTCGAAGGACAAATAAAAGTGGGCATGAAAACCTAGCTCTGAAAAAAATACAACTGTGTTCAAGAACTGTTCTCTTTATGGCTGCTGAAAGCTGCAGAAATGCACAAAACACTTCTGAACTAGGAGCTCCTTAAAAGCAGTGTGTTAAACCTGCCAACAAGGGCTCTTACCCAAAATGAAATACAGAAAACAGCCAAGTACAAAGCTGGCCAGGGTTGTTTCAGACACAGCAGGGGTGGAGGTACAGCAATGCCATGCTCAGCTCAAGCCACACTCAAGTCCTGTCCCTGCACACCAGGGATTGAAATCAGGAGCTAACAGATGACCCAGAGATGTGTCATGTGATGAGATCAACACAGCGAGCTCGTTGAATATCTCATTCATTCAACAGGTTGCATTAATTTCCTCACTTGTTTTCTCTTTTTTTTTCCCCCCAGTTCATTCTCTAAATTGTACCTGATCAGAATTCTGGACCTGGGCACCCAGGGATGCCTCCCTGTGGTTTGGAGCCCCTGGCCTTCCCTGGCCCTGCCTGGAGCAGGCTGCCCAGAGACCTTCCGGGGGAGCAGAGGGGCTCGAGCTGGATGCCTGCCCCGCAGACAGGGGTTTGCTGCCCAAGAGACACGGGGGAAGGACAAAAAACAAAGCTTCAGGCACAGTTAAAAACAGTTTTTCCTTCCAGCAGAGGGAAGGAAAAAATAAAAAAACGGGGTGGAAAATGCCATGCAGAATAGCAAAGATCTGAAGAAAACATCCATAATGTAACCAGATTTTTGTGTGGGACAAATCAACATTGACAAAATTCACATGTCTGAGGGAATTTAATTGAAAGATTAAACATAAGTCAAGACTAGGAGGCCCAAGAGCAAAAGATATCATGCTTTAAAAGTAGCAAGTAATGCCCTTGCTTAGAAGAGACTGTGTTTGACCACGTGCCATGTACTGGCACAGCCTGATTAAACTGCTTATAAGAATCTGAGCCCTCATTAACTATGAATTTTTAAAGTTTGTTTTTTATAAAAAGACAAAGTACATGTCAAAGCAAGTACAAGATGGTTATAGCCAATCTTTTTTCCAGCACACATAGATATGCTCCACTGATCACTGACATTAAAAAAAAAAAAAAATAGACTGCACTGGGTTTAAGAGGTGAGAAATGGAAAAGATCTATTAGGTTGGCTTGTCCAGCTCCCAGCTGAAGCACAGGGCTTTTTCTATGGATTTTTTACCCAAATTTCTAGAAAACTTTCCCTTAGACTAAATAAAGTGTTGCATAATATTCTTAGTAATATCAATACTTTCCCTATGCTGAAATAGCTGGATGCATTTCTGTGTGTTTAAAATATTCTTTCACTGGTAGATATGGGTTCCCACAGCTTAAAAGTTCAAGGACTTCTGATGTCTTTTAGGGTTCCCACAGCTTAAGAGTCCAAGACCTGCTCACATAACTCACATAACTCCCTCTAAAAACTCAGCTGGCATTGATAGCCCTCCTTCCTCATCTCCTAGAGGAGAGAATTTGAGGGATATTCAGAGCTTGGCAACCCCAAGAGAGCCTGAGCAAGGCTGAGCAAGGGAACAAACTATGTCTGGAGATGGACACGTGCAGCAGAGCTGGTGTCACCCTGGGAGAGCCCTTTGTCCCCCTCTGGGCACAGGAAGGGACATGTGCCACAGGCTCCCAGGTACTACAGCAGCATGAAAACAACACCAGAGCCAAACTAGGAGGAAATAGGATGATTAAACCTTCATGAGCATGTCCATGGCACTAGCAGGAGATTTGCTGAGCACAGCAAGGTACTGTTGAGAGAGAAAAAAACCCTCAATAATACTATTAAATCTTACTGGTTTTTTGAAAGAAGCATTTTAATATTGTGTTTCAGAGTGGGTAAAAGTATTATAAATAATTTCTGAGAAGTGTAGGCCACAGTCCGAACCAGTGGTTTGATGCATGAGGCAGTTTCCAGCAGCCCTGTGTCCAGCTCCACCTGGCACCAGCAGGTTCCAGGGAGGGAGAGGATGGATGCTAGCACAGCAGGGCAGGAGCATGTCCTGCCTCGATGGAGCCAGCAGCACAATTCCTGCTGGCATGGCCTTCCTTCCACACCCCCCTCCCAGGGAAAGAGCAGCTGTGACACATCTCCTTAGCACCTCAGTTCTTTATTGGCACCTCAGTTATTACTGGGTGTGCCAGAGCCCGGGTGCAGACCCTCATTCCAGCTGTACTTCTCAGCAGAGCAGCACCAGGGGATGGGGAGGGACCCTGGCTATTCCCAGCACAGCACAATGCAGGCTCTGAAGAATAGCAAAGCTATAATTCAGTTCATTTCAGATTTCTTTTTTAATAAGGACAAGGAAAGATACAGAAGTTGTGAGGGTAAAGAGCGGAACTGTAGCATATGACTTCTGTAATTAGATCAATGAAATGCCAGAGGATCCAGGTCTGGACACAATAAGAATATAGAAGTTGCAATCATGCTTCTTGCTGTGAGGGCAACTAGAAAAGCAATGACATATTTTAGCAAATATTTTCTTTATCTGTAATGAGAGACAAGATAGTAACAAAACAATCAGGAGAAGAAGCCTGTTTTCATTCAACATCTCCTTTAGAAAAGACTGAATAGCAATGAAAGTTCATATTTCAGCTTTAAGGTAAAACGGGTGGTAAACTGATATGAGTACAAGTTTTACTTTTCTTTTGATCACAAGAGACTTGTTTTTTAACAGGAAAAATCTATATTTGAGTGAACTAATTTATCAGGGAATTATTGCACTGCTGATTGCATATTTTTATAAGTAGCAGTTATTAGTTGTCATCTGTCTGCTTTAACACTGCCAAATTAATTTAACACTAGATAAAAAATAAGACACATAATTACAATACAAATGTTACTGTACAATGGTACAAATACCTATAAATCCTAGAAAGGATATTTATGTTGTTGAAATAAGTCATTTTAAGGGTGACTATGTCTCCTCATGGCTATAGAATTCTCCATCAGTCATAAGAATCTTACTAATTGGTACAAGTTAAAAAACCTTCAGCAAAACTTTCACAAAACCCCACAGAATCTTACAGTCATCTCACTTGAATTTTTGATTGTAAAAATAGAATTTTGTTCACACCAAAATTCAGACCTGAGAGTTTCTGCATACCTGGGAAAAAACCACACCTGTGCCATATAGTGGATGTTTTTGGTCTATCATACCAAGCATCCATTACTAACCCTTAAGAAATAAGCACAGAAACATAGCTTTGTGTTGCTGTTTTCCTTATAAAGAAGTTGCAGCCAGGTGCGTGTGGCAGAAGCCGATCCCAAGGAATGCAGCCAGCAGGCAGAGCCACGCTGGGCCAGTCTGGCAGTGGCAGTGCTGGCTTGATTCCATGCAGGACAATGAGGCTCCAGCCTGAAAGTCCCAGGGCTGCCCTGGAGAACTGTTGATGCCATCACTCTGTTTCTACCTTCACAATGTGTCTCCTTGCCCTGGCTGCGGAGCTGTTGACAAAAATCTGGATTTTGTGCTGGTCCAGACGGGCTGCATCCCCTTGCCGGTCTGTGGGGTCTAGGGAAGGGGGCAAACACTCGGGGCTGTGCTCAGGGCTGGAGGCTGCACTCCAGTGCAAGGCTACATGGAAATGAGACTCGTCATGTACCAATTGCTGCTCACCATTGCTTTGTGAGGCTTCACGTCCCTGGCTGCTCTGCAAACCCGCACACTGAGGAGATTAGAGCCTCACTACAGGCTCGGACTGTGCCTTGCACCACCACAGCACAAATGCTGTCAGCTCACAAGCAACCCCAAGGCTACTGGCTACATCAAAGAGCTACAGCTTCCTCACTCAGGATGCAACTGAGCCCTCTGGCACTCCTGTATAAAGGGAGACTTATCCTTCCATTCCTTGGGGGTGAGAGTAGCCAGCAGAGAAGCTGTAAAGGCAGATCAGAAGAAACTTTCCTCGCTAAACAGAGCACTAAAATGCAGTGTCACAGTGTTAATAAAAGCCTTGGACTGGTGTTAGGGAAGTGTTATCTCTCCACTGGCTCTCCTGCACCTGCAGGGAAGGCAGCCTGTGGGGAGCCCTCAGCAATGGTCTGGCAGAGGCTGAAGGTTCAACACAGCTGCAGCCACAGCCTGGGTGCTGGAGTAAATGCTGATTGTGGCAGGGCCTTCAAATACCGTCATCATGGCTCTGGGAAAGTTCTCTTAATCATCTCAGTATCTATTAAAATGAGAATTGTCACAGCAATTAAGACTAATTAAAATAAATAATAAATGATAATAAGAGAGCAACATGATCTATTTCAATGCAATGAAATAGAAGCTTTACTTATTACTCATTATGACCTAGTTAAATATATTCATTTATCTGGAAATGCAAGAGCCCATATTCCAGGACGATAGGTACCTCACAATTTTTATCTCCTTTCTCCCTGTCTTGAAAAGATAAATGCTGTTGTACTCAATCTCTTTGAAAAACTGCTGAAGAAAAAACTGGGAATAATTAGATCTGATGGGGCTGTAAACATTTTTAGAGAAAAACAGAATCCCCTTCAGAAATCATCAAAGTAATTATTACACTACAGGAACTCTAAGCTTGAGAAGAAACTAAGAGAAGAGTATTTGTTTTGGAGGTTATTCTATTTTGGTCAGAAATTGCTGTGTAGTGTGTTTCTTATTTCCTTTATTAATGTCCTTTGCAGTATGGTATTAACCTCCACTAAACAGTTCCTTCTCAGCCCGGTCTTTGCTATTCAGAATAAACTGCATCTTCTTCTACTCACGTATCACTGTCAGATATTACATTGTCTCAATTACAGATGGACTTTCGGGTGCAGGATCATTGCAGAAGCACACTGACCAGGGCTGCTGTGGGGCCTCAGGATGCTGCAGGGTTTGGGGTGAATCTGGGGCTGGTGCTGGACAGTGCCTTTAGGAACCTCTGCAGGCAGCTGTGGAGCCACACCATCCACACAGTGCCGTGGGTTCTGGCTGTGCTTGAATTTAACACACAGGGAAAGGCAAAGGAGCCAAGGAATAAGCTTTATTCCCAAGATCAAGAGATTTCAAGGTTGTACAGCTCACGAGAATACATTTTTTAAAGGTTATGAACACTCCTAAAAACTGTGTTTATAAACTACTGCCAAATATTCGGCGTATTTCTGATATCAAGGACTTGAGGACAGAATTTTCAAACAAGTAAACAACAACCTCTGCGGCCATATTCAGGATGACCCACCTTGAGTCCAGTTTTCTCAGAACCTAGGAATACAGTCATTGAAAAGTAGCTTTTAAGTTTAAATGCACTTTGCTTCTCCCCTAATGGCCACCTCCAGACAATATTTTAGTGGTTTTCTGATTTCATTCGTGCTTTAGCTGAACAAACATGCCCACACAGACCTATCTGTCTGAATCCTTGCTCTTCTATCAAAGGGTCTGTGTGCCTGAGTTTATTGCAACAAATAAAAATCAATGCATTTTAAATGGAAAATCATTTCCACCTGAATTGCTGTAGATACAGATGTGGAAACAACATTAGTCACAGCTTCCTGAATGACAGGCATTTTTGCCTGACTGCTGCTTTGTGACTAACACTTCATGAGCAAACTGCTTTCATGCAAATAGAAAGCCTCAATCTCCCCAAGTACATGGAAACCATCATTGCAGAATGGGAATGACTCACATTACTGCGCTGCATTTCATAACAGCCCTCTGAGATACAAAATTGTCGGATGATAAGGATGTGAGGCGCGGAGATTAAATGATTTAACTAACTCCCATAGACTGTTTTTAGACAGAGCCAGAAAATTAACTCCGAATTTCTCAGTCCCCATCCAATATTTTAATCTCAACATTAGTATTAGCAATATTCAGGTAACGTCTCTTCCCAGCACGGTGATAGAGGATGCAATGAGCCATTAGGGATTGCTGCAGATATCAAATCCCCTCTCCCGTAAGGGCTTTGCTTCTTTTCTTCCAATCTGTGAACACACTGGGCAGAGCAGGACCAGGAACATAAATGCAGAACAGCAGTGTCAGGCCTCCAGCTCTTGGGCCGAGTGTTAAACAATTTTTAATATGTAGATGAGGCTTTGGCTTTCCTTTGAATCTGGCAGATGAGACTTTCAACAGCATAATGTCCAACAGGATTAGATGGGGGCTTGCTCTACCCTTCATCACAGAGGAACTTTCCAGCTGCTCTTTCCCTTGCTCCCGTGGGGTCTCTGTGTCTGTCGCAGCCTTACCTTTTCCAGCTGTGCAGCAAATTTTGCGTGACACGACTGTGTGGCTCAGACCATTTGCCTGCAATTCTCAGTGTCTGTGCCACATTTCTGGCTGGTTCACTGATTTTTCTGAGCCTTCCTTCCCTCCCTGTTATTTCTGGGGGGAAAAAAAGCGCCATGACCCTGGCGTTCACTGTGGTGAAGGGCATGGCAGTCCCTGCACAGCATTGGGCATGTACAAGTTATCTCAAAGAACCCCTGAGGTGTTTGTTTTACAAGCCAGTCATTTGGAAAAACAGATTAGGTTTTTTTCAGCTGAAATAGTTCTAATTTATTTCTAGATTGGAGTAACAAATAAACAGAAATGAATCTGCCAAGTGTAACCTCTTCAAAAGAGGTTCAAAAGCTGGGTTTTAATGGCTTTAGTTCTTAAGCAAGCAAGGTTGACTGCTTAAAACTATAAATCACTGGATTTTAATGACTTACATAATATTTTTCCATAATGCATACAGAAAATGGCAACAGCTAAAAAGACTTAAACTGTGGAGCAGCTATTTCTTCATCCCATTTATTTGCACTATTCAACAAAATGAATAAAAATTTCCAGACTACCTTGCTGGTATCACATTCAGCTTTACTAAACTTTTCTGCCTTGAACTGCGTATTAAATCAAGAAATATTCTCTGAAATACTTGTAGAAACCTTTGGAAAACCATGTCCTGGTTTCAGTACATCTACTGAACATAGCAGTGGTTGTTTGACTCCAAGAGCCACAGCTCAATCTCACACCAATTTAAAAATATTCAACTAGTATTAGCATTTATCAGCCAGTACAAAACCTGGGTTTTATTTACATTACTTTAACCAGTGTCAAGATCTTGGTATATTGAACTGTTGCTGACTGCAACATCTTCAGAGCTGCATTAGAAGGGTTTTTTTCCTTTTTTTTCCCCTCAAATAAATAAGTTGGTTTGCTAAAGCCGACCTGTTTAAAAGGAGGATATTGATTCAAAGTTTTTGATGGAAAGGTTTCTGGGGACAGTTTAAGAAAAAAAAAAAGACACTATGAATAAAATATCTGACCCTCTCAAGTAGCAAAATGGGTGTTTTGACTGAACCTTGCTCCAAAAATATGTTTGAAAGCGGGAGTGGAAAATGGTATGGAAATAGAAAAAGAAAAATCTACAAAAGATGTCACAAATTGAAATTGCCATCCTTCAGCCATCTCTGGTTCTGGAAGCTGTTATATGTGGACTAAAGAATGACATTATGAATCATAAAGTACTTAGAATAAAAATATCAAAGAATTCAGATCAAATAAGTTGTAAGTGCCCTCCAGTAAGATTAAATGAAATTCTATTTTGACAATTACAGTTCAACAGTACAGCAGACATTTTATGCAATTCTATAATAATTTGTAATTTTGCAGTAGATGGTTATCAATAAATTTTTCTTCTGTAGATAAATTGACTTCAAAGAGATTGTTGCCAAAACACCTTTCTATTTCCTTTTATATTCAGTTATAAAGAATCCTGAAAGATCCATTCATTAGACTTAGTCAAATTGTTCAATGTTGAAAAGGAACCAGGAAACAATTCTATAAAATGTGAGATTAGTTATGACCTGACCAGAAATTCAAAGTGATGAGCCACTGGTATGTCTTCCAGCATGTATGACCCCTGCTATCTGAAGTGCCACAGCATTTCCAGGATGATGCTGGTTTGGGAGGAGGCCTTGCTTTCTTCCAAAGGCACCCTCAAACACATTTATATACAGCATATTTTAGGTAAGAAACACCTGCATTACCTATAGTACAATTTTCTATGCCATAATCTGTTTGTATGAAGCAAGATTTTAAATCTAAATGATGATGTCTGGAGGAACTTTCTAGTATCCCACCTTTGTGCCTTTATTCTCAGCTAAATCTGGCTGCATTACTGGGGTTTGGCTTCTTCGATCAAAACAATTACAATCTTTAGAGGTATCTTTTGTATAACGTCTGCAGAAAAGCAATTTAACTTGCAGTAGATTAGAAGGTTTAGATGTTCAGCAAGGTCCATAGTTCCAATGGAGAAACAGTCTGCGTACCAGGGAAAGGAAATATTAATAATTCAGGGAGCCCATGCCAAAGACCAATGTGCCTGCTATTTTTACTATCGCAGGTGACCAGACTTTGAATAAGTTGAATTCATGCTTAGAAATCTGCTTCAATATTTCAAGATCGGATGACTGAAATAAAAATATTGTAATCAGCAGTAGGTTACAATAAACTGCCTTTCATTAGAATAGATGAAGAGGTTACAAGTAAGTCAGATCTCACACTGAAATGTCAAATGGCAGCTGACATCATTCACCATGGAATTGAAAGCTGCTCATAATAGAAGAACAGAAATTTAATTTCAACTTATTTCAATGTAAATTGATCTTTAAGGGTCATTACATAAAATAATCTTTAGAAAGATGGTTCTAAACATGTCCAGAAACAGCCATTGAAGTCTTTGCAAATGACATCTTTACTTGACGAAGGGAAGTTTACATAACCCCATATGAGAGCTGTTCACGGCCCTGGTAAAATTAATGCACAGGGGTGTAATTTTCAAGTCAAAAGGTTTTTTAATTTTGTGTATTATGCAGGGACAACAGTCGAGGATCTGAATAAGTTACTACTTTACCATCTGTAAATAAGGATTCAAAGCTACATCCTATGCACACGCCTCCTGCATAATCTATAGGAAAGGCATGTGTAGGTCTGACTGGGAAACAGTGACTATCATCTGAGGAACTTTTCAAAGGGAATTTTGTCTCTTCTCTATCACTCTATAATATTCTCATAGTTTTCAAACCTTCTTATTTTTTAAATGAACTGCTAGAAGTTTTGCTTGTCAACAATGTTTACACCACGGAGTAACTTCCTTTGTTATGACCACTTTAACTCAAGTCTGGCTGCATCCCAGAAACAGAGTGAGTCTTCCTTCCTGCACAGATAATTAGCAGCAGTCTGATTCCTCAAGAGAGAAATCTCATCTTGGTCAGTGCCGGGACCCATCAGATCATTTTCTCACACCAGACATAGGCAGGCATGTAAGCTTAGAAGACAGCAGAGAAATGGCTGTCATATACTGTTCTGGAAACTTAGCAGAAAGCCCTTGTTTACCTCCCATAATTAACAGAGAAGAGCCCCTGGTGGCTCTATCGCACTGCTGGCAAATAGAAAGAGATAGGGGAAAATAAATCTGCCCTGCGTGTGCTTGGCATTGTGCAATCCACAGACGAAAGCCTGTGGCAGAGGCAGTAATGAACCGTTCAGGTTGCAAGTGAGACCTAAATGAAACCCATTGCTGGTAATTTTAACTTTCAGCGTACAGAAAAAAGAGGACAGAAAAGACGACAGTCTCTTAGACAACTCCGACTCAGTTAGATCTGGCCAACGAGTAGGCTCCTTGGATCAGAGCCGCCCAGCTCTTTGCCAGTACTCTGAGTCCTTGGCACTGCGCTCGGGTTGGGGGGGCAGCCGGGCACCCTCTGTGCTGGAGCTCGCTGGAGACCGCGGTCAGTGCACACAGGGTTTGTCTGCAAGTGCTGCTGCACCCCAGCCCTGCACACACAGCCCTGCACACAAAGCCCTGCTGCACCCCAGCCCTGCTGCCACCCCGCCCTGCACACCCGGCCCTGCACACACAGCCCTGCACACCCAGCCCTGCTGCACCTCAGCCCTGCACCCCAGCCCTCCGGCACCCCAGCCCTTCTGCCACCCGGCCGCGCACACCCAGCCCTGCTGCACCTCAGCCCTGCACCCCAGCCCTCCGGCACCCCAGCCCTTCTGCCACCCGGCCGCGCACACCCAGCCCTGCTGCACCTCAGCCCTGCACCCCAGCCCTCCGGCACCCCAGCCCTTCTGCCACCCGGCCGCGCACACCCAGCCCTGCTGCACCTCAGCCCTGCACCCCAGCCCTGCACACACAGCCCTGCTGTACCCTAGCCCTGCACCCCAGCCCTGCTGCACCCCAGCCCTGCTGCAACTCAGCCCTGCACGCACAGCCCAGCCTGACCCAACTCCAACACTGCCGGGGTGCTCCGGGAGCTGTTTTGGCAGCACCCCGGGTATGGCCGTGTGATTTCGGCAGCAGTCGGTCCTTCTTTGTTGCCAGGAGAAGACAGAGCAGTGGGGGCTGCCCTGGAGAAGATTGTGCTTCTGCATTCTCTGCATGTGCAAACACACTCCCCGGCCTTGTCTAGGGGCAGGAAGGGAAGTCTAGGTTTTGCCACAGTATCTCTAAAAAGCCCAAATATTGTTTACTGAAAGGCTTCTCTCCTCTAAGAACTCTTATTTCTCATCCTAAATCAGAGTCCAGTTAAGAGTAATTTTAACATTCTCGACTGTTTGCTTCACCCATTAATCTCTTGTGTGGCATTTTGTCAGATGCTTTCAAATTAGTAATTCTCAAGTACCCATCATCTGCCAGTTCCTCTTCTCTGCTATAACCTGCAATTCAGGGATCAAATAACAGGAAATCAGAAAAAGCAAGGCTTGCGATGCTTGGAGATGAATATTGTTTTAGGGATGTTGTGCATATCCACAGTCACTCAAATAATAAACAAAAGTCAGTTGCTGGGGTGTTTGGAGCAGAAATCAGTCATGAATAACTAAAACACTGAAATAAAGATTTCACCGGTGCTATTTTCATTTGTTTGCTTTTTTTTTGAGAAATGAAGAAAGAACAAAGCAAGGGAAGGGAATATTAATTTACAAGATCTCAGACTGTACTGAAAAATTAGTAGAGAGGTGTGAAAGACTGATAACTTGTACAGCTCCAGCACACCAAGATGTGCAACAGCATACAGTGAAACACAGAGAGCAAAGCAAATAACCGTGCAGGAACAGCACATCCAGCAGCACAGTGAGCTGCAGTACAGCAACACGGATTGTGCTTAATGACAAAGGAGGAGGACGGAAAGAACAAGAAGGATGAGAGGCAGAATAACGCATTCACCTCTCAGACTGTTTTAGTCAAATCTGAATTGCTAACAGAGAGCAGAATCATTCTCTGCCTCATTCATCACCATTCCTGCCATGCTCATACCGTGTTTTAACTGCTATTACAGTAATTGAATGAATGAGGCTGTTTCCAAAACAGATTTGATGTGTTGATGCAGGAAGTTGAACAGCAACAATCCAACCGAGCACACTCGCAAATGGAGCTGCAGCGAGGGAGAACACGGGCCCAGCACAGTCCAGGCCAGCCCAGCTCAGCTCAGCTCA